>CM067369.1:193261129-193281129 GCA_034401795.1 Chaetoderma sp. LZ-2023a
TTTGTAGAATTGTACCTAGGGTTGCACGATTTTTCGATTATTCGATTAATCGCGATTATATAATTCAAAATGATCGTGGACGATTATAAAATGAAATAATCATATAATTGCCATGTTGAAATTTTTGTCAAGACACTTACATTTGCGAAGCTCTGCTCGCATTACCAAGCATGGAAACAAACATCCGGCTATCAGCCGAATGTGTGAATGATTAAATAAACTAAATAAATAAATAACTGATTTGTTTGTATTGACTCAGGATTAGTTTTAGATGAATAAAGATTGTTCACTTGGTCGCTATTTGTCATTGTTGCTGTAATCACACACGCTTATCCCGCATTCCCCATTCTCTGAATAGTTATGCGCTAACGGTTTTCCATTAAAAGTTCCAGAACTGATACCACGGAAATTCAACGCATTTTCTCACGTAAAAATTCTCACCGCCTACGCC
Source organism: Chaetoderma sp. LZ-2023a (assembly GCA_034401795.1). Lineage (NCBI taxonomy): Eukaryota > Metazoa > Mollusca > Caudofoveata > Chaetodermatida > Chaetodermatidae > Chaetoderma > Chaetoderma sp. LZ-2023a. The sequence goes on from CM067369.1 coordinate 193,261,581, forward strand.
TATGTTTAATGTATACCTCAAAACATCACCGGGGAAGTGAAATTATTTGATTTGAGCGCCTAAATATTGCGTATCCTTTAATAAAGGTCGTTTATTACATCAAAATTAATCCACAATTTGATATAAAATGGCGTCGCGAAAAAAATACAAATCACGTGATTCGCCTCCAATTGAAGAGTTTATTTTAGAGCGAGTACTCGGATATAAATATTCTGGAATCGGGGACTCGGAACTCGGAAATTTCTATATATTATCATTGCGCGATAGGAACTGAGTATTATACTGATCTGAATAACGGATACCCGTTTGATAAACTCCCGTTACCGTATAATATCTCGCGAGAACACGCCGCCTCCCATTGCAAAAGAGCCACTGGCTCGCCAACTTAAGAAGCCGGCTATATTGTCGTTCATAATAATTCAATTTGGATCATTTAATGTTGATCGGGGTTACAAAATTGATGCGCATTTTCTCTCGTATTTGTTTGGTACATAAATTTGGTCTTAAAATATATTTATAAGGAAGCTATTTAACCACACGAAGACTTTTAAGTGCATTTTAACTACAAATGTGTGGAATAAACTTTATTATATCTTGAACATACGTGGCCTACTATTAGCATTAATCTAATAGGTGGTCGAGATTTACAAATCCGAGGCCTGTATTGACTTCTAGAGGGGCCGGAAATGTATCAGGGCAGAGATCTGTCTTAAGTAGACACCCTGTGACACGATTGTTATTATTATACACGCTATTCTTACAAATTATCTGCCGAGTTAGGGGGTGGGCTTCTATTACAGCATAGGCTACAATTAAACGAAATACGTTACATTCCATTTTCCGTCTAGAAAAATCTTGATACATTCCTTTGTTTGCAATCAGCGACTGGCGTATTCTGTCCATGTATGTGTACCCATGTGCCTAACCCATAATCTTACAATCTGCAGTAGCATAATAACGTCCTCTAAGCAGCATTGACGTAGTTAATATAGTTCATGATTAATCGTATGATCGCGATTATTTTTCTTAAATGATCGCGATTATAAGAAGTGAATAATCGTGCAACCCTAATTGTACCCGTATCTAATATACGAGTACCAAGCTCATTACCCGTTATTGGCAACACTGTATCACGTGCTATAAGATTGATGCGTCTGATTGGTCGGGAATACATGACTATTAATTTTTCCGGCAAGATGACGACACGATCAGCTGTTTTGCAAAATAGTAACATTTGTGTGTTCAAATGTCAATCTATTTCATATTTCTTGTACGACACAAACTAAAAAGTAGACAGATGACTAGATTAACGATATTGCCAATCGGGAAGTGGGATGTCGATATATTTGACAACTTTTGCATCTCAATTTGGCCTAATTACTGACAGTAATTTGAAGAGTACATTTTCTCAGAAATTGTAAACAAAGACACGCATCGATGATTGAGCCTATCAGATTATTTATCTATAACCTTATTGTTATTTCGCGACCAGAGGTAAAAGAAATTGATTTATATATTATTGGTTCTGCTGCTCTCTTCGCACAATCTATAACTTTCTCGGTTAAATTAGTCATTGAGTAACTGATAACTTAGAAGTAACAGCACATTTACTAATAATCATTGATGACTGGAACTTACTAATAATTCCTTAGAAAACAAATATTTCACTATTGCCCTGGATACAAACATTCTATCACCATTTACTGTGTGGCCAGTATCCTCTGATCAAAGATATAGAGAACCGGTCCCCAAAATCAAAAACAATTGTCACATTTGAATCTGAAATTTCAGAACTTCACGTTTACAGTCATTATAAATGTAAGATGTTGAATATTTTGAATCCAATGTGAAGCTGGTGCTGCCTTATCCAGTTTAATTAGTTTCAAAATATTCAACAGAATTTTGAAACATTCGTAACAAATTTATATCGCTCTTGTCGATTGAAAAGGTTAACCCAGTACCTAGTAGTCATACTCCCTCATTGGACGATATAGGCCCACCATTTATTATATTATTCATTTCATTTCTGCAACAAAATCTGAGGGCGGTGTATGACCATAACACCCATTGTCGGGTCATAATATTTACCAGTATATCCCTTAGTCTGAGTCTGCTCTGACTCAACCTGCCCCTGTGACAGATATTTGGACAGACTGTCAGTCTGTCCAAATATCTGTCACGGGCGGGTTGAGTCAGAGCAGACCCAGACTATATATCCCTATGACCTTGCGCCGTATATGTATACTGTTAACCATCTAACATTTGAGTCAGACCAAAACTGCTGCAGTTGTCTACGAAAATGTACATTTTCTGACCAAAGTAAGATTATTTTTGAAAAACTATCACTGGAATGACTTTCTCTTGGTCTGCATATGGGCATTGTCCATGAGAAAATTTTAATTTTCATGAAAAAATTTGATTGTTACAGTCTTAATATAAAACTTCTAGAATTTGGATATTTCTAACTTATCCTTCCTATTTTTTTGCAGGTGACTGATGGGCGATGGCTTCTAAACGGACTTAGTTTTTCCTGCTTTGGCTAATGGATTTACTAATGTGGGTTTTATAAAAATAAAAATTCAATGAGATGTGTTACTCTATAATCTAATTTCTGTAGGGAAACAGCATATTTGAACTAAAACATTATGAAGTATGTTCGAAACATTACATTACTACTACACACATCAATGGCTGACAGCTATGCCGGCGGCTGTTCTAGATCGACTGCCGACTGTTATTAACCGTATTCCTGAGGACTCAGCTAATGTACATCTCACATAAGCTCTATGTATCATTTGAGATTGGGTGGGATTTGAATCAAATATCAATAAATTAAATTTAATCTCTTAATTATACCCACACGTTTTGAAAAAACTGCAGGGATATTACAATCACCTCCATCTATCTATCTGTCCATCCATCTCCTCAGAAAGCTTTTGGTAGAATGCAATCAAAATTCTTGTGTAAATTACCGATATGCTTGTGGATTGGGAGACACCATTTACACTAGACTCCATTCACAGAGGGGGGTGGGTGTGTGTGGGGGGGGGGGAGTTGATGGAAGACTGTCAAAGTTAAAGGAATATAACCATATCTGGTGATTTACCATATCATGGCCCTATGGTTGTAGAATGCGATTCAACCTAATTAGGCTGTGACACTGCTTGGGTCGGAAGGCGATGATGGGGAAGGAGCAAAACGTCAACTGAATTATTTATGTGAGTAGCGGCGACAGCAGAATGAAATTGACACCATGTAACGTGCACAAGATCAAGGTAAGAGATGAATTGCCCATATCTCATTTTAATGTTACCATAAAGGAAAGCTGGTGAATATTTTAGAATTAGTTTGCCTTTGCTACCCTGGTGAGTTGGGCAGCAACAGCTTTCAGTCAAATCAAAGTACTTGAAATTAGTTTCAAAATATTCACTAGGTTAGCGGTATTTATGGTTACCATGAAATTTGGAATTCAGGATTCAAAGTATATAAACTGTTCCCAACACGCGCAAATCATCGACGGAGCTTATGTAGAGATGGGCGGGGCATAGTTAAAAGTAGATCCATCCATTAGAAAATCAAAATTTCTGCTTTGTCCTTACTTTTGTCAATCCCAGTTTTTACTATGTTTAACCATTTCGTGACTCGTCCTGAAAACAATGTGGCATGGCAAATGATGGTTGTAGCCTAATTTCTCAATCCAAAAGAAAATGACATTTTAGTATGATGACTTTCAATTAATTATACCTACCTACCTTGTCTCCTTGAGTCCATTCATTATCCCCATACCTACCTTGTCTCCTTGAGTCCATTCATTATCTCAACGTTTTGAAAAAATGGGGATGTAATTGCCTCCATCCACTTATCTGTACGTCCATCATGCTATCTCCTCCCAAACAGCTGGGTCGATTTCAACCAAATTTGGTATGGCAGTTACCCATATGATTGCGCTTTGCAAAACAACATTTAGATTTGGCCCCTGCCCACTGGAGGTCATGGGGTGGGGTCCAAACTTTAAATATCCAAAAAAATGTCTATCATACTTTACTCCCAAACTGTTGTGTGGAATTCAAAGAAATTTGGTGTGTGGGTTGCCCATATAATTGTGGATTGCCTGACATTTATTTCTTTGGGTTGGAGAAGGGGTTAAAAGGTCAAGAAATTTATTGTAAGCAGAGATTGGAGTCGTCCAGATTTATCTAGATTTCTGGATTTTTCATAGACCACTCTCGCACACCAGTTGACACCCTCTCCATGAATTGAAATTACGCCAAATGAGCCACTATATTTAGATAGGACTAGTGATTACTAGATTCTACTTTAGCCCTTCAATTTTTCTTTACAGACCAAGGGAAGACTATTTTTGAAATTTTCAATTACCGAGCCAGTCATTCTAGTGGTAAATTTTCAAAAAGTCTTGCTCTGCTAATAAACACTTAAGATCACAGCAGAGGCATTCTTTGGACACCATGACCATTAAAGGGTTGACAAATGAAATTGTTACCATTGGGCTGGTCATTGTACTAAACCTGGCCAATTTCTACTAGCCTCTGGCTCATGTTAATTTTAACTACTGCTCTCACAGATCACTTCCCCTGATAACATCCAGATTTTTCACAACAATCCACTCCAGTCTCTGTGTAATGAAACTAATTCAAACAAATTTGGTATGTGATTATGGACTGCAGAGGATACGTCCCCAGGGATGGGATGGGTAAAGAGGTCAAGGTGGTGAGCATGGGGATTTGCTATAATGTGTCATCGACCAAGCAATCTAGTTATCACTTACTTTCCATCATTGTCAAGGACTTGATGCTTGATAAATAACATTATGAACAGGAGTAATCAGAGATTGTAAACCACTGTCGAGACCACCCTACCGTTTTTGTCATATCCAAATTTGTTAAATCTTTATGTATGATCACACAGCTCACAGTAAAAGTCTGGAAAACCTTGTTTAGGTTATGTTGGTGTGTTGTGTTAAAATTTTTAACGAATCGGATCAGTAGCTTTTTAGATGCAATACCGGACGCATGCAAACACATAATACCCTCTTTCCCCTTAGGGCAAGGGTAATAATCCAGGAATGAATAGCAATAAAGATCAAAAGTACCTGCAATCTAAAGAACAATCTGTTGAGTATATTTTGACAAATTTAATTGGAATCTATTGTTGTCCAAAACAGCACCAGTTTCCAATCGAATTGGACTCGATATATTCAACAAATCTACTATACATAGTCCAGTCTGATTACCTAAGATGAGATTCTCTTTCTCCCTCTCACTTTGAGTAAACTTTATTTGATATTTACACTGATAGCTTACAAATAATACAGTATTCAACCCTTTAACACGCAAGTTTTACCAGTGGAACATGTCACCTAATGCAGCAACATCTTCCAGTCCAATCGATCTCAAAATATTCAACAATTTAATCACCAGCCCTACTAAGTAATATGACACTCTTACATAGAAGAAACTGTATTTGATATACATGTAGTTTACAATGGCAGCTTATACAATAGGTGATTCGAAACAAAATGGTACAGTAGATTTACATCAAGCGCATCAGATTTAACCCTTACCACTCTGATGTCAATATTCTATCTTTTAATGTGCCAATAGCCTGGAAAACTGGTACTGTTCTACTTCTAGTAATACAAAGTGGTGTACATTTTTCGACAATTTTGGTTTGGTAGATGATGTTGCTATCTACGACAGCAACATCTTCCACCAAATCTGTTGAGAAAAGAACACCAGTTCTTTTAACTTAATTTGAAAATTTAAAATTTTGACAGAATGGTAGGGGTTAATAAAATAGTGCAGAAGATAGAATTACAGAATCATCATTTTCATGAAATCTTAACCTGATCACTGTCCTATTCGCCATATTATCCTGAAGAAAAAAGACGAGAAACATTTACAAGATGAAAGAACAATAGAAAACGGAAATAAAACTGGAACAGTCAACAAAGGTGATTTCAAAGGGCAATAACAAGCCAATATCTCTCATGACTGTCCTTACTTTAATAATGCATGTTACAGGCCCGTATTGACCCAGTAGTGGCCCCGTAACATGTGTTATCAGGATAGATGATTGAGGAACAGAAATTAGACCGTAGAAGCACGCCAATATCTCCCTAGAAGCTAAATGACAGGTGTGAGATAATGGTATTAATGGGCAAGCTATACAAAGATGCACACTTTAAATCTTGTAGGCGTCAGTGTAGATATTCAGCTGTATGTAATATTTTATCGAACGAAATTATAAATTAGGTTAGACATTCTCACTAAGCGATTCCAGCCATCAGGGAATTGAGTACTTGGTTAAATAAAGGAATCGACACGCTATCGTTGACGATTTTACACTAGGAATTTCATTCACAGAAAACTATTTATATTTTCCCATAGAAATTTGTAAACAAACTGAATTGACCTATCAACAGTGGATTTATAAAATTCAATCATCTGACGTAATGTAATGCTATGTTTGATTGGATAAAACACCCATAATGCTTGCGTATTTAGCGACCAAAAACTGGTGCTCTTAAAGCCGTCCAGACAGCGCGTAGGACCCACGTCCAACTATTGAAAACCGTCCAGACGGCTCGTAGGTTTATTTGTACGCTTTTTGCGCGCTGTCCAGATGGCTTATAGGTTCCTTGGGGTTAAAAAAGAAGTATTCTCTGGTCTGCAAAGGAACATTCCTCAAGACTACTGCATTGACAAGTAAAGGCTTAAGTTGACCCAGGAGAGGTGAACAAATCCTGAAAAACAAGCTAAGATGATTGTCTAAATGCATAAAGAATTATTCTTACCGTGTGAAGTCTGTCATTTCCATCATTATCATACACATCTGTTTTGAGATGATAATAATGTCATTGCCTGTATCATCCCATTTGGAAACTTCGAAGTCAAGTTTGATCTTTTCTTCTCGGAACTGTTCCATTTGTTGTATAATTTTCTGTTTTTCTTCTGATGGCAGCTGTCGCATGATGGCACGATCACTTTGCTCATTGTCGTAGCCTGTTTCTGTGTAGCTTGCTGGAAAGGTGCATAAAATAAATCGTAATTATAACAGGAGGCCCAAAGGGGCCTGTATTTCTCACCTGGACCATAGGCATCTCAACTAGAATGGTCATTAACAATAAGTAAAACTCTAATGAGTTGAGCAGACTTGTAACAAGAAAACAGAGGGCATGTTTCTTTATGTATCAACTTCACTTGAACAAACTTTAATGGCCATTAGTCATCAATATCATATCTCCAAAATTTCAGCCCAATCCATTCAGTGGCTCTGGAGACGAAGTTGCTTTCATGAAAGTCAGGCCATCCAAGATGCCTGCCCAACCATTTGGCAAATCAAGTTTCCTTGAACAAACCTGGTTCAGCTCGTGCCCAAAATGATATTTTATGACTTTTGAATCAATCGCTCAGATTCGGCGAAATTTTTTAGACATTTCTAAAAATCTGCCAAAATCCAATATGGCTGCCAGACAAATTGGCTGATTGGCTTTGCTTGAACAAACCTGAATCTCTAGAACCTACGGATGCTTCCTGCCAAATATAATTGAAATTGGCCCAGTAGTTCTAGAAGACATTTTAAACTTCCCATTGCTTTAGTATGGGAGCTTTTGGTGGGAAAATGATCCAAGATGGCCGCCAAACAGTTTATCCGACAGTTTCGAATATTGTAAATTTGATATCAGAATACCCAAAAAACACATATAAAAACAATTTCAGCCTCAAAATCCATCAAATAAAAAACCAAATATGGCTCCCTAACACACTATATTTTGATTGGCCCATGGCGGCCTTGTTTTTTGACGGATCAACTTTCCTTGAACAAATTTTAATGGTGCTTAGTTCATAATCATAGCTGCCAAATTTCGGCCCGATCCCTTCAGCGGTTCTGGAGAAGTTATTTTCGCTAAAACTAGGTCAACCGAAATGGCTGTCGAACCATTTGACCAATCAAGTTCCCTCGAACAAACTTGGTTCAGCTCTTGCCCTAGATCATATTTCATGAGGTTTGCTTCAATCCACCAAGCAGTTTCGGAAAAGATTTTTAAAGATATTTCCTAAACTCGGCCAAAATCCAAGATGGCTGCTGGCCAAATTAGCCGATCGACTTCGTTTGAACGAACTTGGATCCCTATACCTAAGCGTACTTCCTGCAGGCAACAACAGAGTAAGGAAGCAAATATTTCCAGTCAAATTAATGTTAATAACGCCTTTGAGCATGTAAATCACATGTACATTCTTTATAAATGTGTTTAATATTTTGAAACTAATTTGACTAGAGCAGTAAGGCAGCAACAGTCTCCACTCAAATTAATTTTACTTAATCATTTGAAACTGAGAGCAAATATGAAAAAGCACATACATTCTCCCAAATATCCTGTTTAATAATTTGAAGTGCTTGCTGTATGACAGAGTTGCTGCCTTAGATAGCAACTGCTTCCAGGCAAATGTGTCATGCAGCAAGCACTTCCAGTCAAATTAATGTTAATAAGCCTGAGTTTTAGCCCAAAGAATAAATACAAAAAAAATCATATGTGCATTTTTAACAAATATTTCTGTTTAATATTTTTAAACTAATTTGACTGGAGCAGGAAGGCAACAACAACTTCCTGTCAAATTAAGGTAAAAAAAATTAAATTAGTAGTGTGTGATGTGATTTGTTATACATTGTGTACCTTCCTAATGCACTGGGGTTTGTTGTGAAGAATTAAGAAGATATTGATTTATAGTGACAGCATCAAACAGACCTTTTTGTACGTAATTGATAAAGTAATTGAAATTACCAATTACAAATTTTCAAATGTAATTAATTACAATCCAATTACAAATACTTTTTAGCTACTCAATTACAATTATAATCTTACTTGAAAGATGTAATTAAATTACAACCAATTACAATTACCCCATGTCTGGGTCATGAGCTGTCCAGTAGAACTGGTTATTTCAAAATGTCACAACAAATTAAAAAATGTCTTAAGAACAACAAGAACAAATTCTGGGATGCTTATTGTTATAATACGCTTTAATAGTATAAATAAGGTCAACATTGTTTAGAGTGATTATATTCTATTTAGTTCCGAACATGAGTGCATGTAAAAAAATCAATGATTTTGTTATAGTTCTAGTAAAAACATCATAAAAATCATAAAAATCGAGGTTTTTAATTTTTTCGAAAAAATCATGATTTTTTTCCAACCCAGTGGTAAGCAATACCGAAATATAACATGGTAACATTGGCAAAGCCTAAAAACTTAACATTAGAAAATAACAACGTTTTGTAGATGTCAGAATAACCTTGACCTTCGACGTTGTGACTTCAGTCTCAATATGCTGCTTCCTAATATTATAGGTAACAATGTATCCAAGGTTGGTTGCAATAGGCTTAACCAATCATGAAATATAAGCTGAGAAGTTTTGCTAAAGGCAAAAACTTAATGTTGAAAAAGCAGAGTTCTGTATCAAGGTCACAGACACCTTGACCTTTGACTGTGGGACCCCAACATCATGCTGCTTCCTAACATTATAGGTAACCATGTATCCAAGTTCAGTTGCAATAGCCTTAACCAATCATGAAATATAAGCCGAGAAGTTTTGCTAAATGCAAAATCTTAATGTTGAAATAACACAGTTCTATTGACCTTTAACCTTATGACACCAACATCATCATGCTGCTTTCTATCATGATAGGTAACCATGTATCCAAGTTTACTTGCAATAGGCGTAACCAATCCTGAAATATAAGCTGAAAAGTTTTGCTACATGTAGAAACTTAATGTTGAAAAAGCAGAGTTCTGTATCAAGGTAACATTTACCTTTGACCTTGTGACCCCAACATCATCATGCTGCTTCCTATCATTTAGGTAACCATGTATCCAGGCTTAGTTGCAATAGGCTTAACCAGTCATGAAATATAAGCTGAGAAGCTTTGCTAAATGCAAAAACTTAATGTTGATGCCGCCGCCAGAATAGTGATACCTATGTCTCACTTTCTGCTTCGCAGGCGAGACAAAAATGAGTTTTGATAAAAACTAGGTTTTGGAAAGGACACAGGGACATTGACCTTTGACATTTTCACTCCAGTTTCATGTGCCATTCCCACTCGATATAAAGAAGCATGTGCCCAACAATGAATAAGCAAACATGAAATATAACCAGTGAAGTTGAGCTAAACACATAAACATAAATGTTGGGAAAAAACCTGTTTTTCCCCTAAGACCACAATGACCTTTGAACTTTTGACACCAAAGGACATTATGTTATGCTCTCTCATTATAAGGAAGCATGTGTATTATGTTTGGGTCCAGTATGATTAACCAAAAAAGATAGGAACTACAAAGTTGTGCCTAACGCAAAATGTTAATACTAAAAAACAGTCATTTACCAATATCACAATAATGACCTTTGACCTTGCAACCCAAAGATCATTGTATCATTATTAATAAATATTCTGCTGAATAGTATGCGTCCAGGTTTGGCAACAGGAAGATTATGCAAACATGAGATATAACCTGCTAAGTTGAGCCAAACACAAATTGTTAATGTTGAAAAAGTTTTTACCAATTTCACAATAACCTTGACCTTTGCCCACATTATTGTGTGACACCCTCCAATTATAAGGAATTATGTGTCCAAGGTTGGGTCCAGTATACTTAACCACAGAACAGATATGAACTGTTAAGTTGAGCTATATGCAAAATGTTAATATTGAAAAGTTTTTACCAATGTCCCAGTGACCTTGACCTTTTGATCTGACCCCTAGGTCAGTATGTGACATCCCCGCATTCTATGGAAGTATGTGTCCAAGTTTGGGTCCAGTATGATTAACAAGCAAGAGCTCTCAGTTGAGATATGAACTGCTAAGTTGAGCTAAACGGAAAACGTTAATGTTGAAAAATGTTTTTACCAAGGTCAGTGACCTTGCCCTTTGATCCTAAGATTATTGTGCATTGTGTGATGTGGTGTGATTATAAGGAAGCATGTGTCCAAGTTAAAACAAAAGTTGAGCTAAATGCAAATTGTCCACCGCTGCTGGACGACGTGCAGGGTATTACAATAGCTTGTTTTACTTCGTAAAGCCGCGCTAAAAAGCTGAAATTTGGCAAATTAATTTATTTTCTGTATGATGATGATCATAATGAAGGATATCTAATTCGTTGCTCTGACGGGTCATAAATTATGCATACATATTTGCTGTACATGGGGAAATACTATGGTTTCATAGGTCACACAAGCTGGTATAACACGCAAAACACTTACATAATGATTATCATGCTTTGATATAAAGTTCAGAAATTTGACTACAATTTTAACCCTTACCACTCTGATGTCAAAATTTTAATTTTTCAAATTAAATTAAAAGATGAACTGGTGTTCATTTTTCAACTTATTTGGTGGAAGATGTTGCTGTCGTAGACATCAACATCATACATCAAAGTTGTTGAAAAATGTACACCAGTTTCTTTGCTATTGACCTAGTAAAAGATAGAATATTGACATCAGAGTGGCAAGAGTGAATTAAAAAATTATCTGGCAATGAGCTAACTTATTTTTATATTGTGTAGAAAGTTTATGCGACTTACACTTGCTGCCAACTTCATAGAAATCATCGTCATCTGCATCAATGAATTCCACATCAGAGTCAACATCATCAGGACTCTATAATAATTGATAATATATCACTTATTATTTGTACAGTGCATCTAATCACAGCGAACAGAATAACATTGGCAAAACTATGAATTAGATTATTTCATTTCATGTACAAATGTCAACACCCTGAGATAAATGTGTTTATGTAAAGGGTCCATATATAAGTAACATTCTGAGAATTCAGTCTCAATGCACCTTTCCATTTTTTAGCTATGCCCTGCCCCTATCTAGCTAAGCTCCGCCCACACCTCGATCGTGTTGTGATTGATCGATCTCTGAACTCCCTGACTATCAATTTCCAGAAAACTATATAGGTAAGCTGTTGAATATTTTGAAACTAATTTCATTTGACTGGGTGCTGTTGCTGCTAATTTGACTGGGTGGTGTTGCTGAGTCAAGTATCTGGCACTCACCGTTAGCGACAGGACAACTTAGCATCTTACAAGCTTTTCAAAGAAAAATATAATAAAGAATAATAATAAAGAATAATAAACATGCTGTGGAATATTTTGAAACTAATTTGACTGGGCGCGGTTGCTGCCATAGGTGCTGTTGTTGACACATACAAATCTTTTCTCTACTTACATTGAAATTGACATTCCGAGAATTCAAAGTCTCATTCCTTTCCATTTTTTAGCTAGGCCCTGCTCTCTCTAGATAATCTCCGCCCTCACCTCGATTGTGTTGTGATCGATCGATCTCTGAACTCTCTGACTATCAATTTCCAGAAAACTATACAGGTAAGCTGTTGAATATTTTGAAACTAATTTGACTGGGTGCTGTTGCTGCCTATGGGTTTCAATTAGTTTCAAAATATTCAACAGCATGTTTATTAAATAGTAGACATACAATTCTTACATGTCGGATTATTAAGAGTTAAAGATGGGCTTAATCGAATCATTCATGTCGTCGTGATTATGATGTCAGCATACACATCACGCAGTTGATTACGACTTCATATGATTGAGGGAGGAAATGGATTCATGAACTGAGACACTGACACGCCAAGGGTTAAAGGGTTAATGACAAATCAGGTGAACAAAGTAGAAATGTTGTTCATTTGTTGACTAGGATGAGAATATCTCTTACACATATAAGTAATATTCTTATTTTCCTTTTCGCGATTGGGCAAAAATGGACCAATTTTATGATATTTATCAGATTATGACAGAGTTTGTGGGAAAAATAAGTGCTGCTGTGTCTCTGAAAGAACACGAATTAAATAGGAATGCATTTGACAATCTCCTCTGATAAAACAAGTTACTGGGCCAGTACTAGGCCAATAGCGGGCTGCATTGGCCTAGTATTAGTCCACTACTGGCTCAATGACCTGCACTATTAGGGTCTTTGTTTATAATGTTCCCAAACAACAGTGATTGTGATGTAAGCCTAAAATATGACTAGTATAAATGTCTACCCTGTTTATAAGGACTGCTTGTCTGATATCACTGACGCCATCATACACCATCCTGCTAGCATCAATAAACTCATTCTCATCAATGTCTTTCTGCGGATTTGAACTGAGCGAATCCACAGCCATCTCCACCTTCTGAGCAAAGTTTGGCATAACTGCAGAGAGAACAAGAGTAATCAGAAATAGTCGCCCCTCACCCACCAGTTTTTGTTTCACTTTAGGTTTTTCAGATTTTCTCGGAATCCTAGTGTACAATTACAATAGTTGGATCTCCAAAATTTCACCTGATCCTGATTCTTTTTCTTCCCATTTGGATCACTGTGAATGTCTGGAAATATCCTTCATGATAACATCCTTTATTGTGAAAATTGAGCCGAATCAGATATGTACAAGTAGTTTTATAGATACAGCTCCGGACACACAAACACGCAGAGGCAGATTCGAATAGGCTGAGGGTAATAATCTTATTAACCATTTAAGCCTCAAATCTGTTCACGAAAATTTAATTTACTCAAACCAAATGTCCATTTGTAGAACAAGACTATTTTTGAAAATTTATCACTGGAATGACTGGCTCGGTTATCGAGCCAGTCATTCCAGTGACAAATTTTCAAAAATAGTCTCGTGATCTGCTGACATTTCTCAAGACCACTGCAGAAGCCGATCTCGGCTGTCTCGAGGGTTAAAGGGTTAGGCAGAAAGACAATATTTAGGTGAATCTGGACACATTTCACTGAAATTCCATCTCAACTAACGCCGTGTTATAATCTATTGAAATACCAAACTTGACACAAATAGATGCACAGTAAATTTACCATTATTCTTTCAAAACCGGCCTTACTTTCATAAAGATGTGCAGAAAAAGCCGCAAAAAGGCGTTCTTTTAGAGCACTCTTTATCTTATAGATTCTTTTCTCAATGCAAATGTTTTTAAAGTGCTTTCCGCCCCAGCATCCTTTGCGAGATATGCTGATTACGCCTATGATTTATAATGATGCATAACATGTAATGATGTCACATATATACACATGTAGAACTGTTTTATTTTTTTAGTCACCCTCAAACATGTTTTGTAAAACAGAAAGATGTTGCAACAAAACATACTGTTCAAAATAAATTTTTGTCTACTCCTGTGTCTTTCGTAGAGCATTTTGAAATGTTTTCCTTTCCGAACTAGGCCTTGCTTTTATGTTTTAGGTGTTCTGAGCGATACATACACAGATTTCATTGCAATGTAATCCCAAACACGTGATTGTCACACCGTATCTTTGACTCAAACTTGATGTGAATCCGCGCAGGTATTTAAAGTTATCATCGCCACCTAGTTATGCGCAGGGAAACATGATTTTAAAAAGTCTCGTCTGTCTCATGTTTGTCACAGTGGCATTGACCTTGTGACCTCCATGTTATCATGCTGCTTCCTAACATTATAGGTAACCATGTATTTAAGTTGATTTCCAATAGGATTAACCAATCCTGAAATATAAATGACTTGCTGAGTGGAAAAACTTATGGTTGAAAAAGCAGAGGTTAAGTAGCAATATTAGAATGGCCTTGACCTTTGCCCTGGTGACCGCCATGTCACCATCCTGTATCCTCTTGGCATAAGCAACCATATACCCAGGTTATGTTCCATTGGCGTTAAGCAATCCCGAAATATAACATGATATGATTTGCTAAGCCTAAAACCTTAACATTGAAAAATAACACATTTTCTAGAGGTCAGAATGACTTTGACCTTCAACATTGTGACATCAGTGTAAGCAAAAAACATGTTGAAAAAGCCAAGTTCTGTATCAAGGTCACAGTGACCTTGATCTTTGACCTTGTGACCCCAACATCATCATGATGCTTCCTATCATTATAGGTAACCATATATCCAAGTTTAGTTGCAATAGGCTTAACCAATCCTGAAATATAAGCTGAGAAGTTTTGCTAAACGCAGAACCTTAATGTTGATGCCACTGCCATCGGAAAAGTGATACCTATGTCTAGCTTTCTGCTTCGCACGCGAGACAAAAATTTATGACAGATAAATGTGGTGACAATAAACACATTTCTCTGAAATGTAATGGAGGAATCCGATCTGTCACTCAAGCGTCTGGCATTGTTATAAAATGTCACTTGTTATCTGAAATTACAATCAAAATGATGAAAGAACATCACGAAAGTGGCAATGGTCAGTCATAAAGAATGTCTGAATTGTACATCTTTTTTTTAATGTATTTCCAATTTCATAAACATTCTGTTGAATTGTTTGAGCCCTCTAGGCAGCAATAGCTCCCAATCAAATTAGTTCCAAAATATTCAACAGCTTATCTGTATAGTCATCTAGATACATGTATGGAGATTCAGGAAATTTAGGGTTCAGTGTTAAAGACAAGTCACATGTGTGCGGAAAGTGGGAGGAGCTTAGCTAGAAATGAGCGGGGCATAGCTAGAACTGGATCCATCTTTTCGCACTAATGTCTACCCATATGGTATTGTTTACCACATTTCCATGTGAATGTATACAATTTTAGAAATCACAATCCACTTTACAGATACATGTACATGTATCTCCCCTAACTGTCATTTCCGAAGTGTCTCAGCGACAATGTTCGGGGGATTAAAATCATTTTATTATGAAACTCAAACCTGTATCTCTGAGCATGACAACAATTTCCATGACTTTATCCACATATGGTCCATGTTCATAGTTCTCCATCTCCACGGCAACCACATTACATACACGTGCAGATCTTCCTCTAATCGCTCCAGCAGTTCGATCGAGAGTATCAGCATCACCCTCTTGGAGGGCAATCACACACTTGTTGACATCCTCAAGAATATGGCTCTCTGCCGAATGCACAAAGAAACACCATTTTAAATTACATTTTCGTCATCACTGTAATAGCACTTCAATAGTGATCAGAGTTCTGGCCATAACTCTGATAACGCAGGTTACTGGACCAATACCGGGGCAATTCTGTCTGGCATTTGCACCGCAACCTGCATTATCAAGTTATGCAGCAATATATAGTGACAAATGCACCATCTTATTATTTCAGGTTTAAAACTAATTATAATTGATCCTTTAACCGTTTAACACTCAAATTTGTTAAATCTACCATATGATTGATAGAAAACAATCACTTTGAAACACTCAAATTTGTTAAATCTACCATATGATTGATAGAAAACAATCACTTTGAAACACTCAAATTTGTTAAATCTACCATATGATTGATAGAAAACAATCACTTTGAAATACTCAAATTTGTTAAATCTACCATATGATTGATAGAAAACAATCACTTTGAAACACTCAAATTTGTTAAATCTACCATATGATTGATAGAAAACAATCACTTTGAAATACTCAAATTTGTTAAATCTACCATATGATTGATAGAAAACAATCACTTTGAAACACTCAAATTTGTTAAATCTACCATATGATTGATAGAAAACAATCACTGAAACACTCAAATTTGTTAAATCTACCATATGATTGATAGAAAACAATCACTTTGAAACACTCAAATTTGTTAAATCTACCATATGATTGATAGAAAACAATCACTTTGAAACACTCAAATTTGTTAAATCTACCATATGATTGATAGAAAACAATCACTTTGAAACACTCAAATTTGTTAAATCTACCATATGATTGATAGAAAACAATCACTTTGAAACACTCAAATTTGTTAAATCTACCATATGATTGATAGAAAACAATCACTTTGAAATACTCAAATTTGTTAAATCTACCATATGATTGATAGAAAACAATCACTTTGAAACACTCAAATTTGTTAAATCTACCATATGATTGATAGAAAACAATCACTTTGAAATACTCAAATTTGTTAAATCTACTATATGATTGATAGAAAACAATCACTTTGAAACACTCAAATTTGTTAAATCTACCATATGATTGATAGAAAACAATCACTTTGAAACACTCAAATTTGTTAAATCTACCATATGATTGATAGAAAACAATCACTTTGAAATACTCAAATTTGTTAAATCTACCATATGATTGATAGAAAACAATCACTTTGAAATACTCAAATTTGTTAAATCTACCATATGATTGATAGAAAACAATCACTTTGAAACACTCAAATTTGTTAAATCTACCATATGATTGATAGAAAACAATCACTTTGAAATACTCAAATTTGTTAAATCTACCATATGATTGATAGAAAACAATCACTTTGAAACACTCAAATTTGTTAAATCTACCATATGATTGATAGAAAACAATCACTTTGAAATACTCAAATTTGTTAAATCTACCATATGATTGATAGAAAACAATCACTTTGAAATACTCAAATTTGTTAAATCTACCATATGATTGATAGAAAACAATCACTTTGAAACACTCAAATTTGTTAAATCTACCATATGATTGATAGAAAACAATCACTTTGAAACACTCAAATTTGTTAAATCTACCATATGATTGATAGAAAACAATCACTTTGAAATACTCAAATTTGTTAAATCTACCATATGATTGATAGAAAACAATCACTTTGAAATACTCAAATTTGTTAAATCTACCATATGATTGATAGAAAACAATCACTTTGAAACACTCAAATTTGTTAAATCTACCATATGATTGATAGAAAACAATCACTTTGAAATACTCAAATTTGTTTAATCTACCATATGATTGATAAAAAACAATCAGTTTGAAACTATTTTCAACAAATTGTGTAGATTTCAGGTTTAATAGCGATTACAATTCTTAAATTTCTACAACTTCAGAATGAAAAGTATTCAGTAATCAGTTATCATGTGGCGATAATGGCATGCCTAAGAGTGAATCAATAGCATTAGTTATTTAATCATTGAACCCTCAAATCTATTCAAGGAAATTTCAATCTTCTGATAAAAAATGTTCATTTGCAGAACAAGAGATTATTTTTGAAAATTTACAAGAGGAATGATTGGCTCGGCTATCAAGCCAATTTTCAAAAACAGTCTTCTTTTGGTCTGCAAATGGACATTTTCAAGACCACTGCAGAAGACATTTTTAGTCGACTTGCGTGTTAAATGGTTAACTCTCTTGCTGTGTCAACAGTGCCTCAAAGTGCTCAACATGCTACGTCTATCAATTGAACATTTAATGGGCAATATGTGTAAGAAAAAACAAAATTTACCACTAGAATTTACAAAAAATACATGTAGTTTTCTGTTATCCTGCTAATGGATATTTCTCAAGACCTCTGCAGAGGCTGTTTCTGTCCGTTTAAACATTAAAAGGTCAAGAAAATCCATTTTCAAAAACAAGAGTCCTCAAGACCACTGCAGATGCCATTTTACCAGTATAGAGATAAGCTGACACAAAAGGGGTTAACATTTCCATATTTTTCAATAAAATTTATATGAACATATCTAATTTTCCAACATTTTAATGGCAATAACATAACAATATAACCAATACTGTTACGTCATTGCTTCTAGGCTATAACGAAAGTTGTATTACATTGCTTGCGACCAGGGTTTCTCAAGGCACCCTGAAATCTGGGGATGATTTTAAATGATTTCCAGCCATTCTTTGGAAAATTTAAGATGGCTGACCATAAAATAGACCAATCAAAATAATGTATACACGGTATGAACTATACAACTTTAGGGTCCTCTCAACCGAGTTTGCTTGAAATCGGCCAAGTGGTTAATGAGTAGTAGCATTTTAACTGATTTCCCAGTTTTCTGAAAATCCAAGATGGCTGCCGGAAATAAGTCCACCTAAGTTTCGATGAATTAGACCCATTTATATTGGAGTAGTAGAATTTTAAATGATTTTCGGAAAATCCAAGATGGCCGGCAGAAAAATTGACCAATCAAAATTCTGAATAGATGTTCTGGAGCCTACTATCATAGGATCCTTCCAGCCTAGCTTGGTTGAAATTGGTCATGGCACAAATGAGATGCGATTTAATGGACGAATGACGGACCAAGCGAGCTAATAAATATAGAAGGTTTATGAATATGCTTATCAATGACCATGACATTTTACCTTTTGACCCCAAAGTAATTGTCTCATCCCCTTTCATTAGCAAGTTCCCAAGTTTGGGTGCAGCATGATTAACACATGTTATTGTTGCGAAAACTCTTGAGATTTATCATTATCAAGCTGACCTTGACCTTTTGATGCCAAGGTGACTGTGTCATGTCATCTCATTATAAGGAAGGATGTGTCCCTGTATGCTTGACCAAAACATAAGATATAAACTGCTACGTCGAACTAAACACAAAATGTTAGTTTTGATAAAACTAGGTTTTAGCAAGGACACAGTGAAATTTTGACTCTAAGGTGTCATGTGTCAATCTCACTCATGATAAAGAAGCATGTCTCCAAATTTGGCTTCAGTATAATTAAGCAAACAATGAAATTGAGCTAAACACAAAACGTTACTGTAGAGTTTTTCCCAAGACCACACTGACCACTGAC
>CM067369.1:193281629-193309629 GCA_034401795.1 Chaetoderma sp. LZ-2023a
AATGATCCAACACCTTGGTAATGCATCTCTCCGCAAGTTGCTAGACATCTTTAATCTCAGTTGGACCAATGGAGAGGTTCCTCAGTGCTGGAAGGAAGCCAGAATGACCCCTATTCTGAAAAAAGGGAAGAACAAGACGAAAGTGCTGAGCTACCGTCCTATCAGTCTTACAAGCTGCATATGCAAGACCATGGAGTGCATCGTCAACCAGCGGTTGCAGTGGTACCTGGAGTCGGGAGAACATTATAGTTTCAGAGCAGGCCGGCTTCAGAAGATACAGGAGCACAGAAGATCAAACAACACATCTTGCACAGGTCATAGAGGACACTTTTCAAGCCAAGAAGGTGATGCTAGCTGCCTTTATCGATCTGCAGAAGGCATTTGACAAGGTGTGGAAGGATGGCCTCCTCATGAAGCTCCGGTGCACCGGCATCGGTGGCAACATGTTCCGATGGACCAAGTCATACCTACACAATCGCAGGGCTAGGGTGCTGGTGGATGGACAATCTGGACAGAATGTATTGCTGAGACGAGGGGTGCCACAAGGCGGAGTATTATCACCAACTCTGTTCATACTCTTCATTAATGACATTGTAGCAGCGCTGCCCAATGGGATCCATGCAGCCCTCTATGCAGATGACCTCGTACTTTGGTGCACCGAGGAGTACACAATGACTGCCACGTACAAAATGCAGCTCGCCTTGGACAGAATTACAGCTTGGGCCAATCGCTGGTGTATTACCAATAACAAAGAAAAATCATCAGCCATACTATTCTCACTGTCCACAAAAACCAAGGTTGGCAATCTGACACTGGGCGGTACTCCACTCGAGTATGAGGACCAGCAGACATACCTAGGAGTCACCTATGACAGAAGATTAACATGGAAGGAGCACATCCGGAACACAGGCAAAGGCCAGAAGAAAGCTAAACATCATGAGGAAGCTGGCAGGAACAAAGTGGGGTGCCAATGAAAGGATCCTCAAGACCATCTACCTAGGTGCCGTATGACCACATCTTGAGTATGGATCCAGCTCATGGATGACAGCAGCTAAATCTCATCAACAGAACCTCGACAGAGTACAAAACCAGGCACTGTGCATCATCACTGGTGGAATGAGATCAACACCACTAGAAAAAATGGAGCAGACAGCAGGCATCCCCTCACTTAGCAAAGGAAGGGAATGCAAAGCACTGATCCAAGCTGCAAAGTTCAAATCGTTCAACAACCACCCGATGAGGATCCGGCAAGCACAGCTGTCATCAGGAAGACTTAAAAGATCAAGTTTTGTGAAAGAGACAAAAGCACTTCAAAGGAAACACCAAGAAATGTTGCCAGCACAAATAGAAGAC
The DNA here is from genome assembly GCA_034401795.1 of Chaetoderma sp. LZ-2023a. Classification (NCBI taxonomy): domain Eukaryota; kingdom Metazoa; phylum Mollusca; class Caudofoveata; order Chaetodermatida; family Chaetodermatidae; genus Chaetoderma; species Chaetoderma sp. LZ-2023a. The sequence continues at coordinate 193,282,983 of CM067369.1, forward strand.
CCAAACCACACACATGATCCTCCACCCTGGGAAAACAAACTAGAGAGCAAAGCTATTCGCACCACAGTACCTCATCTCACAACCAAAGATGAACACGGTGATGTGAGCAAGAAGGCCCTGACCCTAGCCATGCTGGAAGAAATGTACCCTCAGGAGACATGGATAAGGATCTACACAGATGGATCAGCCAAAGATGCAATTAGGAGCGGAGGTGCTGGACTGCACATACAGTATCCAAACGGACAACATGAGTCAGCTGCAATACCGACAGGCAAACACTGCACAAAAATACAGAGCTGAAGTCGAAGCACTGGTTCATGCAGCTAATACCATCAGCAGAACAGCAGACCCTATTGCACAGATTGTCTTTTTATCTGATGCCCGCTCAGTCCTTGAGGCTATCACCAAAGGTAAGCTGCCACAACTTGAAGAAGCACTACAAACCATCAAATGCTTTCGGAAAGCATTGCAGTGGATCCCATCACACTGTGGAGTCCAAGGAAATGAGGAAGCAGACAAGATGGCAAAGATGGGTGCAGAAGAGAATCAGACAGAAAACATGGTTACCCATACAGAGATGAAGACTATCATCATGAAGTCACTCTATAGAACACCTCAATCAGAAGATGCCTACCATCATCTCTCGAGGCCAGAGCAAGTGACCATATTTCGTCTCAGAACTGGACACAACAGACTAAACCATCACATGTACAGGCGGTTCCACCTTACGACATCGCCCGCTTGTCCTTGTGGAGAAGCACAACAGACCACAGAGCACATACTTCAATGTTGCAGTACGTATCAGCTGCTGAGAGAAGAGATCTGGCCTTTGTCAACCTCTTTCTTGAAAAGCTGTATGGGCCTGTGGAAGAACTGCAGAAAACCACAGATTTCATCTTGAGAACGGCTCTCCAAGTGTGATACCAGCGATCGAAAAGAAGAAGAAGAAGTATGAGTTAGATAAGACCTGTCAAACATAATCGTTCAGGGATAGACATATATTTTAGAAAGTTTGCATGGATCCATTTCTAGTTATATATGCCAGCTCATGTCTAGCTCCGCCCACCTTTTTTTTTGTGTGTTAGAATCGATTTTTATACTTTGAAACCTGAATTTCCAGAATCCCAGTTTCACTTCAAGAGATATACTTACCTCCATAACACTATGATATTTCCTAAATATCGACCTTGACTCAATAACCCCAGATTTAAAAAGAAAGGTGCCCCTACTGGGCAGGTAGACAGGTGACAGTCTGCCGGATGCCAGCCCTAACCTCGCGCATGCGCAGAATGACACTGCCTAATTCTTGACTATTGGCCTAAACCACATGCTTGTTTACTTTTTGTGCTTGCTAAGCTTTTGCTCAATTATCTTTGTGAAGTTATTCTAGAGTGTTAGAAATATCTGACCATCATAATTCATCTGAGGCTTCTGCAGGACCAAGTTATCAGGTTCCTGTCAGGAGGTTTGTAAACATCTACAAGGGTTTGTCTCCGCCTTTTCCCTATAAAATGTCAGGAAAAAAGAGTATGCCCAGGGTGATATAAGCTCGAGCTTGTCATTCTGCCCTCTGGTCCCATCTCTCCCTTTATAAGTAAGTGAGTGGTGAAGAGGCGTGGTTCGTCTGGTGGAGTTTTCAAGAGCAGGACGTGGTAGTATGCCTTTGCTAAAGACACAGGTACTCTAGTTATGCTTTATGGTACTTTAAAATATTTGAAAATATTTATGATTATTTGCTGCCAGTGTTTTGTCTGTTTATCTGTATCGTTATCATAGGCTATTGCCATGTTCATGTACTGTTGATTATGCTCGTGTATTTTGAATACAATTTGTCTTTACACTGGATGATGTTTCTTCTGTTAGTTTTTCTTTACAGAGATTTCTTGACATCATAATCAGCCATATTATTATGAATAACCACCTTGCGTCTAGGCTGTTCGTCTCCCTTACAACCATCCCTTTAATAAGCCTATTGTTATTCTCCTTTTTTAATGGGGTAGTTTATTTAGATTAATTAACTATAAACTCGATGTCTTTGTCTTATGCCTTCTTTCAGAAGCCTTCTTGTGTCAGTTATAACCCTTCCATTAAGCCTAAGTTTGCTCCTCATCTGTGTGTGAAGTGTTCAGCTTGCGGTCTATTGTTAAAATGGGATGTCTGTAGACAGTGGGGTGTGTGGCGACTTATTTTCTGAATTCTTGATTTGTCACAGGCGAAGGATAAGGCGTCAGAAGAGGAGAAGTGTGTAAAAAAAAGAGTGTAAGTGGTAAGGGTAAGAGAGTCTCAGGTTAGAGATGGTGGAGGAGATGAAAAAGACAATAAAAGATCTGGTTCCAGAGCTGCTGCACAGCATGCTCCCTGGGCCGGGTGCTTTATTGTCTTCTTCATCTGCCCCCGAGCAGAAAATCCCCACCGCTGATTCTGGTGTGCATCGTGGTCCGTGGTCCGAAAATGTTCAAGAATCAGTGGTGCTTCAGTAGATCTTGGAAGGCCTGCCCCATTTCAAATGGATCCTGGAACAGGCCTAAATGATCCCGGCTGGAGGCTTGCCTCGTCGATTGACCCAGATTCCCGAGAAACAGGTTCCCGCCTGGAGTATCCGCGCCCCAAAGGTACCGCTTCATCTTACGGTACTTTCCCTGGCTAGCCCGGGTTAGCGCTCTTTGCTAGCCCAGAGGCTATTTATCATGGCCAGGAGGAATGGGATTTTCTGCTAGGTTCACCCGTTGAAGCTGTGGACATGGAAATGGATGAATGTGCACCGCTCGCGGGGAGCACTGGCAAACTTTTCCATGGGTCTACTGCAGGGGTAGGCTTCACGGTTCAAGGGGTGGCCCGGGTTGGAGCGGATGACCGCCGGTACTGCATAACTCGGCTTGCCGAGGATATGGCGGAGACTGGTCTAGGCCATGGTGTGGTGAATTACACCCCACACGCTTCCATGGCACTGGCTCCTGGCTTAGCCATGGTGCAAAATATGCCTGCTCTCTTGGGCCAGCATGCTTTCCCTGGCTTGCCATGTGTATCCACGGCTCCAGCCACGTTTACACCAGCAAGTGCTGTGGAGGATGACGAAGGCCTGCGCCTTGTCAAGCACTCACAGGTGGCCACAGAGGAGGACTGGTCTGATGCGTGCCAATGGCTGGGAAGCGTCAGGCCTGAACTCAATGTGGAACAGTCGGTAAGCCAGCGGGACTAGCGCCTGTGGTTGGCTGGAAAGCCGGAAAATACCACTATGCCATCTGCCGTTGATATGTTCCCGGCAGCAGAGACATCTATTAGACCATGGCGCGAGGTGGCGAGGCGATGTCGTATCGTTGCTGGTCAATACCAGAAGTACGGTACAGTGTCAAAGCCGAGCGCTGATAATCGTGCAGCGCTTGGTGAAGACACATGGCCACGCTCCCATTCTGATGCGGGAGCATTGTGCTCGAGCGCACTGTGAATGTACACAGGAATGGTGGACGGACCCATCCTCATTATGGTTGTCTTATATTGAACCCCATGGCAGGGTTTCAAGACACTGTATCTAGGTGGATTGTGGAATGTATACAATTTTGCCACAAATCCGCCACTAGTAAACAAGTTGACTTAGCCAAGGCTCGCAGTGTCTGTGGCGTAGTGGCATCCACCGCCATATTTAACGCGGTGCCGGTGGATGACATTATGTTTGTAGTGCAGTGGCACTGTGAGTCAAGTTTTATCGACCATTACCTCCGTGACACCTTATCCTCTTGCCTTATCGATTTTTAAAAGATAATCAGGTGTCTATATTGTAGATAAGTTGCAATCACTGTCTTCAGACAGCATATTTTAATTGTGGAAACAACCGCATAATCGTGTATTATTTGTCCTTCACTGAGGTGGACTGGATGGATACAGCATAAGTTCAGTATTGCCTTTTGTTGTTACATAATTTATTGTCTCGATTTGTTACCCTTTTTTAATAAAAATGTTATGGTACCTATGTATTATGTGGTTCATTTACTGAGAGTATACAAAAATGAAGCCTTCTGTCTCGTGTACTGTACTACTCAGGAACAGTACTTAGATAGCCTAGGTCATAGCCTCTCCTTTCCCAAAAGGAAGGGGGAGCGCATTTGACATACGCTAATTACTCTCACCATCGGGTGTGTTATCCGATGTTCAAATCATTGCCGGATTGTGTGTGTCACACAATTTCAGATGTTAGTGCTTCATGCGCAAAAACGTGCAAGGGATGACCTGGTCTTTGGACCTCGCCTCCCTTCCACCGAATTCACTGACGAATTCTGGCAATATCATAGTATTAGGGAGGTAAGTATATCTCTTGAAGTGAAATAAACGAAATGACGGATTTCTTTTTTCACGAGAGTAGTTATACTTACCTCCCTAGCACAGACCCACCTCAGTCTGGGCATGTGCGAGGTTGGGCCTGGCATCCAGCGGGCTGTCACCTGTCTACCTGCCCAGTAGGGGTACCTTTCTTTTTAAATCTGGGGTTATTGAGTCACGGTTGATATTTAGGCAATATCATAGAGTGTTAGGGAGGCAAGTATAACTACATGTACTCTCGTGAAAAAAGAAATCCGTGATTTTGTTTATTTCAAAGTAAATATAACGATAAGCTGTTGAATATTTTGAAACTAATTTAAAATATTAAACACAGGCTGTTTATTAAATTGTAAATTCATTAAATACATACAATTCGTACAACTTCCTGATGGAGTTTTTTAGTTTCATGACAAAGTTTTCGAGTTTTATGACAGAGCTGCAACAGCTCCGAGCATGCTCAGTCAAATTAGTTTCAAAATATTCAGCACAATGTGTATTAAATTGTAAATTCATCAGCAACATACAATTCATACACTTACATGTATGAGAGACCTCGGTTTGCATGATGGTGCAATGTCATTTTGACAGATTGGATTCCTCCATTTGCTAGTTAACCTTCAACCCTCAAAATGGCCAAAATGTTTTTTGTGGTGGTCTGGTGAATTATCCATTTGCAGACTAAGAAAAGACTATTTTTGAAAGTTTACCACCAGAGCCAGTCATTCCAGTGGTAAATTTTCAAAAATAATCTTCCCTTGGTCTGCAAATGAACATTTTCTATGATAACATTAAAAAAATCTAAACACATTTGATGGTTAATGGTTAATCTTACAAATTGATCCAGCTTAGAGATAAATGATAGTCTATTGTGGCAGCAAAGATGCTGATCACTCATCACGCTAGCTAGTGGCATGAAGTAGGCCGACAGATCATCAATGACTTAAAAACATTCCCAAAACAAAATAAAACGTACTGTTGTATATTTTGAACATAATTGGATTGGAAGACATTGCTTTTGAAACTAAGCTCCCAGTCAAATTAGTTTCAAAATACTGACAGAATATTTATGAACTCAGGACCAGTACTTAGAGAGCATATGGGGCATTGAGGTCATAGCCTCTCCTTTCCCAAAAGGAAGGGGGAGCGCATTTGACATACGGTCATTACTCTCACCATCAGGTGTGTTATCCGATGTTCAAATCATTGCCTGAGTATTTTGATATTTTGGCCATCTGTTTTACCTGGTTTATATACAGGTGTGTTTTTGCTATTTCAGTGCCCTGACTCGCAGTCTAAGAATGACTTAATAGCCTACTTACAGAGAATAGCCCTGTACTGTCACCAATTAAAGATCACCAGTAAAGTGAAGGCTGATGTGCAGAGTGTTAGTGGTGAACTCATTGTATCTGGGGTAAGTTATGCAGTCATTAGCTCACCTGGCCCAAGCATGTCAAGTGAACTTATGCTGTGGTGACTATCCGTCGTCCATCCCTTATCTGCCAATGTTTTCTTTTAAGCAACTTCAAATTCTCAAGAACTACTAGGCCGATTTCATTTATATTTGGCAGGAAGTCTCCGTAGGTCATAGGGATTCAACTTTCTTCAAATGGAGCTAATTTGGCTGGTGATCATCTTGAATTTTGCTCAATTTCTACATATTTAAAAATCTCGGAAAGCACTTGGGGAAATCGATTCAAAACTCATGAAGCTTATCTAGGGCAACAGCTTAACCATGTTTGTTCAAGGGAACTTGATTTGGCTAAATGCTTTAGTGGCCATCTTGGATGACCTAGTTTTCGTGAAAGCGACTTCTCCAGAACCTCTGAATGGATCGGGGAGATATAATTAGGGACTACGGTGGTTATTTTTGTTCAAGGGAAATAGATGCGTAAAAAAACAGTCGCATGTTTGGTGGCCATATTGGACTTTTTCCTTGATTAATTTTGAAGCCGAGATTGATTTTATATATTAGGTTTTTGGGTATGCTGATTCCAAATTTGCCACTTTCGAAACTGTCCAATAAATGGTTTGGTGGCCATCTTGGACTTTTTTACTGCCAAGCAGTAGGAAATTTAAAATGTCTTCTCGAGAACCAGTCAACCGATTTTAACCAAACTTAGTCAGAAACCTACTTGCACCATAGGAATTGTTCAAATAAAGTTGATGTGCTAATAATAATTTGTTATTGTTTTCTCAGTTGGACAGTGCCACATCACTCATCCAGGCTGCTAAGAATCTGATGAACGCCGTTGTACTGACGGTGAAGGCCTGCTACGTGGCATCTACTAAGGTAAACCTAACTGACCATTTCAACACAAAGAGTGTAGAGATCCATTTGGCCATGATCTGGATAAAAGAACATGGATCAGGAACGGATCAAACTCTGTGGATGTCTCAGACAACTCCTGGTCCGACGTGGCTAAAATTTTAACACATGAAAAGACATGGCCATACACTAGGATTGCATAACGTTGGGTGTGATCCGAAAAAAACATGGCAAATTCATACAAATCAGTAAAATTTTCTCATTTATATTGATTATGCTACTCTGCCAACAATAAAGAAATGACAACTGTAGTAAATTTGTGCTTAACCCCATCTTGTGTGAACTAGTTAACCATCAAGCTGGCCCAAAACATGGCCTATGCAGTGGTCTTGAGGGATGTCCATATGCAGGCCAAGAGCAGACTATTTTGTTTAATTTACCACTGGACTGACTGGCTCAGTGAATGAGTCATTCATTCCAGGGGTAAATTAAACAAAATTATTGGTCACTTGACCTGCAAATGGACATTAACTAAGCAAAGATTTGGATTTTCTTGACCATTATCCATTTAATAGTTAAGCCAGCCAAGAATGGCCGCCGCAGTAGTCACAATAAAATCTAGCAAGATATTTTTGTACATTCTGGTGGTAAATTTACACAAATATTCTTCTCTTGGGCCAAGAGAGTCTTGGCCTGCAAGAGTTCAGTGAGCAGAAATTTGAATTTTCTTGAAACAACTTGACCATAAAGAGTTATTTGATATAAGTATCATTTTGACCGCTTTGAGATGCTGTTGACACGCGAGGGCTTAAAGATGTAGTATGTGTATGCCTTGAAGGGTGCAATGTACAGTTTAATTTGTACTTGACTGCAATAATGACAGCGTGTTAATGACATTTTTTCGAGCCCACACGAACCTGAGGATGGTGGGATATAGTGATGCAAATGGCATACGGCGTCCGGCAAGAATTATGTAAATGTCAAAGACTTTCAAAAATTCTCTGAATGATTAACATGCAGACCCTGGCCTCTAGTTTTACATTTATACATCAAAATTTGCAGTGTAATCCCCTCTAGAAAATTTTAATGCTAATATTTTTTTATTTCGAATTGATAATAATTAGTATCTTTTGTTATTTTTTCAGTATTCAAAGAGATTTGGAGGCAAGGTAAGACAGATAATCTCTTTTTGTTGTGTTTGCTATATCTAATTATTATGTTCAACAATGTGTAATTATTATGTTCAACAATGTGTAATTATTATTTGCAACAATGTGTAATTATTATTTGCAACAATGTGTAATTATTATGTCTATGTAAATTGCTTCAGAGCTCCGCTTTCATAACTCAAACAGAAATTAAACTAGAATGCACAGTCGCACCATCACAAATCCCCATGCTTTAACGAACTTTGCACCCATGTTGCCACACCCTCTCCCCACCCAGAAGTAGACGTCGTCTTGCAATCCACAATCATATGGGTGATTCATAAAACTAATTTTCTTGAATTCCACCACCTTTTATGTTCTTCCCTGTTGGTTGGGTAGGGGTGGGATGCCTAATGTAAACATTGCCTTTCAATTTGCAATCATATGGGTAACTCATACAAAATTTAGTTGAATTCCACCAGCTTTAATATCCTCCCTCCGCCCTCCCTGCCCACCCGCATCCCCACATCTTGTTTTGCAATCTGCAATCATATGAGTAATTCACATAACAAATTTGTTTGAATTACACTAAATGGTTTCTAAGCAGATCGCCGGGCAGACAGATGGATGAACGAACGAAAGCAATTGCAATATTCCCATGGCTTTTTTCACAAAGAAATGGTCACTTACCGTATTCCGCTTAATAGTAGCCTATGCTCTAATAGAAGCCCACCCCCTAACTTTGACATATGAGCTCTAATGATTTCGTAGCAGTTTCAAAACGGCAAAACTCTGTATTAGAAGCCCACTCCCTAACTCAGAAGACTGTATAGACTGTATAGGAAAATTTTTCTTAAGAGCAAATTTGTAAGAATAGCATGTATAATAATAACAATTGTGTCACAGGGTGTGTCTACTTCAGACCGATCTCTGCCCTGATACATTCCCGGCCCCTCTAGAAGTCAATACAGGCCTCGGATTTGTAAATCTCGACTGCTTATTCGATTAATACCAGTAGTAGGCCATGTATGTTCAAGATATAATAAAGTTTATTCCACACTTTTGTTGTCAAAATGTGTGTAAAACAGTCTTGGCGTGATTAAATACCTTCCTTATAAATATATTTTAAGACCAAATTTATGTACCAAACAACAAGCACGTGAGAAAATGTGCATCAGTTTTGTAACGCTGATCAACATTAAATGATCCAAATTGAATTATTACGAACGACAATATAGCCGGCTTCTTAAGCTGGCGAGCCAGCGGTTCTTGAGATGGGAGGCATCATGTTCTCGCGAGATATTATACGCTAATGGGAGTTTATCAAACGGGAACTAAACTCTTCAATTGGAGGCGAATCACGTGATTTGTATTTTTTCGCAGCGCCATTTTATATCAAATTGTGGATTAATTTTGATGTAATAAACAAGCTTTATTAAAGGATACGCAATATTTAGGTGCTCAAATCAAATAATTTCACTTCCCTGGTGATGTTTTGAGGTATACATTAAGCGTAGGCGGAGGGAATTTTTACAGGAGAAAATACGTTGAATTTCCGTGGTATCAATTTTAGAACCTTTTTGGGAAAACTCTGTAATATAAGCCCACCCCCTTTCTCAGAGATGTTTGGTTGGAAATTGAACACCTCTTGTCCTAATAGAAGCCTAGGCTATTATTAAGCGAAATACGGTACTTGTGAAATTTCATACATACCGCTGAACTTAATCCGTTGCTCTAGATCTTTAATGGTTAAGCTAACCAAAGCGAGAGGTCTTAGAATTTCGATTTGCAAGCCAAAGGAATACTATTTATGAAATATTATGACTGGAATGACTAGCTCTATTCTAAATGCTCTTTCCTTCTGTCTTACAGACTAACATACAATGGAAGATGAAGGCGCCAGAGAAAAAACCGCTCGTGCGGCGTGAAGATCCTCTCGAACTGCGCTCAAATATCCGAAAAAGTGCACGGAAAAAGAAGATTGCACCGATCAAGGCATTGAGTGAATTTCAGTAACAGAGAAATATGCTGGTGAAATTGTGTTAAGATGTGTGCTTTGTAACCATGGTTAGCAGATCTACAGTACAGCTCAGAAATAACATAAAACATACTACTGGATATTTGGAACATAATTGGATTGGAGGACATTGCTGCCCCAGGCAGCAATGTCTTCCAATTCAATTATGTTCAAAATATTCAACAGAACATTAATTTCTTGCATGGTGTTTAAAATTGTACTCCCTCACAAGTTTCTCTGTCTGTTTTGCAAACATGTTGAGTTAATTATGAGTTGTACTGTACTGGTCACAGAAATCCTGGAAAATTGTGGAATTTTAAGATTTAGAATCAAGGCCTGGAAATCCTGGGAAAAAAATCTATTTTCTCATGGAAAAATTATGCAAAGTTAACCTTAGAACACAAATAGCGGGATCCTTTTCTAGCTATGACCCGCATGATTACCCAGAATCTAATTTTCTAAAGTAATGATACGGGTAAGCTGTTGAATATTTTTAAACTAATTTGACTGCAGGCTGTTACTGTCTATAGCAACAGCTCCCAGTCAAATTAGTTTCAAAATATTCAACAGAATATTTATTAAATTGTAAATTCATCAAAGCCATTCAATTCGTACAGTTTTGTGATAGGCTTTGGTTTACTGAGCTGCGTCGTTTTGAATGTGACATATTTGATTATGATGTCAGATACTTGATTGTCAAATCAGATCCCTCTGTAGAGGAATCCCTTGTATCAGTTAAGTATATGACATCATAATCAATTACGTCACATCTAGGTTAACGTCACAAGAAAACAATACGTCATGAATGGCATATCTAAGTACGTCACAAACGTCATATCTAAGTACATCACAAACATATCTAAGTATGTCACAAACATCATATCTAAGTATGTCACAAATGTTTAATAGTACAAGTTGTATGAATTGTATGTCTTTACTATTTAATAAACCTTCTGTTGAATATTTTGAAACTTATTTGACTGGGCGCTGTTGCTGCCATAGGCAGTCAAATTAGTTTTAAAATATTCAACAGCTTACCTGTATAGTGTTCTGGAAATTGAGATTCAGTGATTTCAGGGTTCTATCAATCCCAATACGGACAATGTGTTGGTGGAGCTTAGCTAGGAGATGGGCGGGGCATAGCGAAATATGTATTCATCCATTGGACAGTGTAGGTTTACTATCGTGGGTTGTATTATACTATCAAGGGACAACAGAAATATGGCCCCTCATCTGAACCTTTTAGCACTCAAGCCAGCCAAAAATGGCTGCTGCAGTGGTCCTGAGAAATATTTATTTGCAGACCAAGAGAAGACTATGTTTTAAATTTGCCACTGGAATGACTGGCTCGATAACGGGGTGCTAGCTTGACGTTTAACCCTTCAACACCCGAATTTAGTCAGGAAAATTAAAATTTTCTCATAAAAAATGTCCATTTACAGACCAGAAGACTATTTTTGAAAATTTACCACTAATGACTGGCTCGCTTATCGAGCCAGTCATTACAGTGGTAAATTTTCAAATATAATCTCTTGGTCTGCAAATGGACATTTCTCAAGACCACTGCAGAAGACATCTTTGGCTGATATGAGTGTTAAATGGTTAAAAGGTCAAGATTTGTCAAGAAAATTTAATTTTTCGATTGTAATTGTCATTTGCTATAGATAAAGATAACTATATTTGAATATTTTCAAAACTGAGATGACTGGCTCATTTTTCTTGACCATTGAAGTGTTAACGTATTAGCTTTTTTGCCATCTTTTGATGTTCAATAAGGTGATACTTTAACATTCTGTGCGGTCAACATTATTTATATACCAGTGCTGTAAACAGTGAAATATTATCAGTTTCGGAGATTGTACTGAATCTTATCCATGTCTAGATTCTATTGGAAACTATTTATGGTTCTTCAATATTTAATACATTTATTTGTAAATACCAGTACTCGAAAAGCTTTTTGCATGCTTAAAACCTTTACAATAGGTACTATAAATTATTATTATTATTATTATTATTATTATTATTATTTGTAGAATCTCATGACATGTTTAACCCTTTAATGACTAAATTTGTTGAAATAATCAAAATATTTACTTATTCAAATATCCATTTGCAGGCCTAGACAATACTATATTTGAAAATTTTACTATTGGAATGGCTGGCTCGGTTACCGAGCCAGTCATTCCAGTGGTAAATTTTCAAATATAGTATTTGCTTTGCCTGCAAATGAACATTGCCTAAGACCACTGCAAAGACCAGTTTTGTCCGGCTTCATCCTTAAAGGGTTATGTAATAATTAAATTGAAACCCCGAAATATCAGGGTTAGATTAACTATATAACTTATGGACAATGTATGCGGTATGTTTTGCAGAAAGTTTATACTTATTGAAATTTGTCATGTATGTTTAAAGCCTCTTTGTCCTAATCTTAGCCATTGAACCCCTGATGTTCCAGTCTCTCAATAACAAGACAGCTATACGGCTAAGCTGCCAGATTGGTTACAAAATGTTCAACAGATTGTTCATGTTTTGTGCGGTTTAAAAGGTCATGATCTTAATCCTTTCAGCGCTATAGACCAGATGAAACATTCTCTTTACCAGATCATTGAGTCTAGGACTCAGCAGGAAGTTAATCTGCAGAACGTTGGGGATTATCTCTGGGATATTCTCAGTTGAGTCCAGTAAGATTTTTGACTCGGGTTTCCTTTTCTGTTGCTCAGTCGTATCGCTATGTAAGTATCTTCGACCACTTAAAGAGAGAATGGCAGGCGCTCATTACTCGGGTGTTGGGACTTGGATCCTAGGCTGACGGGGGGTTGTCTGCTCCTACCTGGTCAAGTACGTTTAGAATTTTGTTCAGTGAAATCCCTTTGCATGCTAAGTGAACTGACTATTTTTTTTAATTATCACTGGAATGACTCTCAGTTATTGAGCCAGTCATTTTAATGGTAAATTTTCTAAATCGTCTTGCCTTGCAAATGGCGATTCCACAATAGCTCTCTAGCTGCTGTTTTTGGCTTTCTTGACCATTATGTAACCCTTTAACGGCCAAATTTGGTCAGGAAAATAAAAATATTTGCTTATTAGATGTCCATGCATTCCAGTGGTAAATTTTCAAAAGTAATATCTTGGCCTGCAAATGGTCATTCCTCAAGACCACTAAAGAGGTTGGTTTCGGCCGGCTTGACCATTTAAGTGTTAAAGGAATAATGAATCATCAGAAGTGTGTTGAGTATCGGGCTTGGAGGAAGACAATATTGTCTGTCTATCTATTGTTGTTATAAAGGTTATAAATGCACTTTATATAGTAATACTTGTAAGATTTTCTACTTTGTATTATAAAATATATATATACATAGTTAGCACTTCATATTTAGACATTGACCATACTAAATTAAATTATTATATTATATTTTTTGGTGTTGTGATTTATACTATCAGGTTATTCTATAATCATTTGTTTTGTAGATTGGTTGTGATAGTTATGACGTAACATTTTTATTTGCAAATTGCAAGTCGTACAACTCGCCTTGTTGGCTTGTCATAAATTTTATGTTCTTGACAAAGTCACAGTGACAATAATAATGTGTATATATGTGTTCTGTGAGTGTATAGATTGGCTCTGTCTTTTTCTTCGTGAATGTCCATTTACAGGGCAAGAGAATACAATTTTTGAAAATTTATAACTGGAATTACTGGCTCGGTTATCGGCTACGGCCGGTATGGCCATTAAAGGGTTAAACGACTTAGCCAAAGAGGGAGCCATTTGAAGCAATGAATTTTTACCTAAGCTCCGCATGCTTGTTTGCGCATGCTGCTGTTAACCATTTGAATCCTTAAGATCAAACACGAAAAAGTCAACTATAATAAATGAAATATTCTATTGAATATTTCGAAACGTAATGTGATGTGGACTGTCTTTTGCCTATGGCAGCAACAAATTCCTGTTAAATTAGTTTTGAAATATTTAACAGCTGATCTATATTACTCATTAAGGTTCTGGACCTTCAGTGTTCAAATTGTTAAAATATTTGTTTAACCCCTTCGCTGATGAATTCCCCATATCTCATTCTCAAGGCAAAAATAGAGGAACTGTTGAATATTTTGAAATTAATTTGACAGGAAGTGATTGCTGCCTTAAAGATTTAACAAAATAAGTTTTATATCGTAAATAATACACTTTTCCCATGATTTGTCCAAAAAGTGGTTACGGTTTCTTGTTGTTAAGCGCCACCATGCTTATGGTTACTTTGTTATATAAATGGAATATTTGACCACTGTAATTTATAATTTTTTTGTACTGAAATGATGATCATTGAGGCATACGCGGAACAAGTGAATATATGCTTTAGAGATAATAGTGGCTATATGCATGGTACTAAATCAAAGATAAACTTAACCCTTTAATGGTCATACTGGCTAAAACCGGCCTCTGCTATGGTCTTCTGGAATGTCCATTTACAGGCCAAGAGAATACAATTTTTGAAAATTTACCACTCGAATGACTGGCTAGATGCTCGAGCCAGGCATTCCAGTGATAAATTTTCAAACATTGTATTCTCTTGGCCTGTAAATGGACATTCAATAAGAAAGTATTATAATTTTCTGGACCAAATCTGACGATTAACGGGTTAACTTTGTTCTGCTACAGCTAAGTCTCAAAATGGTGCAATGCATTACTAATCATATCTGATCATAGCCTACTCATGAACTTTATGCAATGGAAATATTTTGTGTGTACTTATATAATATGTTATTATAAAATATTTTGTAAAGTAATTGTAAATTCATAATAATGAAAAATTAGTTACCTCTCCGGGATGTAGAAATTGTTTGAGTGTAGCTTTCGTGATCATCTCGGTCACTTATTATGAATCATCCTGGGATCGGGACCAACTTTTTCGGAAATAATTGTAAATTGTTTTAGTAACATTGTTTGGAGTCGAGTTTTTGCGAATTATGCTAGGAAACTCTGGTTTTAGCTCATTCTGTGGAGCTATAACAATGACCCCTCATATATATGTATGTTTGTCTCGTGTGATTAAAGATGGTATATTTTGTTATTTCTTAACAGATTGCCGTCAAACCAGAGCAAAATGCTCATATAGCCATCTAATACCTGTATTGCGAAAATGAACTCGATTCAATAGTAAAGAAAGGATTTTCTACACCCTTATTTAACCAATTTAATCAAGAAAATTAAACTATTTACTTATTGGGTGTTCATTTGCATGACAAGAGAAGACTATTTTTGAAAATTTACCACTAGAATGACTGGCTTGGTTATCGAGCCAGTCATTCGTGGTAAATTTTCATAAATAGTCTTCTCTTGCTCTGCAAATGGACATTTCTGAAGACCACTACGGAGACTGGTTTTGACCGCCTTGACCATTAAAGCGTTAAAGTTATAGGAAGCTAATAAAACCATCAAATTAAATTAAGAAGACTCTCGAAGCTCTGCTGTTAGCAGCGGCTCTGTAATCTTTTAGAGAGACGTGACATCAAAATTCCCCTTATATACCCAACGAGCCTGGTAATAAATTTTGGTTGAACTGTGTTTATGAAATTGATAGTATGCTACTTACTAGTCTAATTATTTTTATAACAAGTTGATTGAAATTTATCTAAAATTTTGATAATTATTCGACTGAAAATCATTGTTGCAACTCCTGTCAATCAATAGTAAAATATTTAGTCTGCATGTTTTGCCATATTTTGGACAATTTATATCAAATCTGATCAATATAACCCTAGAGCCATCAAATGTCAGGTTTATACAAATTAAGTATATTTGAAGCAAATTCCAGAGTGATGGCCCTTGGAATCTATCTTTATAGAGTATTTGAGTCAATGGAGCACGATGATAAATATATTACTGGCATGTTTTGTCATAAATAGAGCTGCAGACAATATTGAGATGCCTTGTGAAATAACTGCATGTAGGCTCCAGAGCTTTCCAGAGTATTCATCGATGATCTGACGTCATAATCAGCTAAGCGGTGTGTAGGATGATGTCATAATCATTACGTCATAAACAATTCTATTGGTCCCGTCTTTAACTCTTAATAGTCTGACACATACGAATTGTATGTCTACTATTTAATAAACATGCTGTTGAATATTTTGAAACTAATTGGACTGGACACTTGCTGCCATAGGCAGCAACAGCACCCAGTCAAATTAGTTTCAAACTATTCAACAGCTTACCTGTACAGTTTTATGGAAATTGATAGTCAGAATCGATCGATCCCAACACAAGCGAGGTGTGGGTGGAGCTTAGCTAAAGATGGAATGGTCCATTAAGTGTTAAGGCCCTTGGAAAGATGGAATGGTCCATTAAGTGTTAAGGCCCATGGAAAGATGGAATGGTCCATTAAGTGTTAAGGCCCTTGGAAAGATGGAATGGTCCATTAAGTGTTAAGGCCCTTGGAAAGATGGAATGGTCCATTAAGTGTTAAGGCCCTTGGAAAGATGGAATGGTCCATTAAGTGTTAAGGCCCTTGGAAAGATGGAATGGTCCATTAAGTGTTAAGGCCCTTGCAACTCTTGTTATGTTTATTTTGAAAACCACTAAGGATGTATGCATGCAAACATGCATGCACGCACACACATAAATACATACATATGCATGTATACATATACTAACACAACAACACAAACTTCTAATAACTTCACGAGCATACAGTGCAATTGTTTTAGATTTATATATTGATGCTATCAAGTTCAAGTCATTTTGTGTTTAAAAAATATGTCAATCGTTTAAACGTTACATGGATACCATTTCTATTTTCTGCACAAGTAAGAAGTATATAATCAAATTTACAATTCACAAAGCTGGCTATCATGTATGTTTAAAATAATCATTTAACATGCTTTTATTTGTAATATTTTTGTTACACGATTTCTGGTATAATATAAGTAAAATTTGTGGTAAACATATTTGGCCTAGATATCTTGAATTTTTATTGATTTTTATTAATATTCAATAAGTTTTCTCACATAAATGGCGCTTCATCAGGCCATGATCAAGCGTATTCATGTACGAATGCTTATAGCAAAGTTAGTATCAACCGTTTAATTGTCAACTCTGGCTTTCGTAGTAACCTTTTGAAATGACCATTTGCCAAGCAAGAGAAAGCTCTTTTTGATAATTTCCAACTGGAATGATTGGGTCAATAACTGAGCCAATCATTCCAGTTGTAAATCGTCAGAAATAGCTTTCTCTTGGCCTGCAAATGGACATTCAATGAGCAGAAATCTAGCATTAAAGGCTTATTTTTGTAGCTTTTGAATGCTGTTGTTATAGTATATTATGGACATCACCATAAGCGATAGAGTCACTCGATTGTGAGAAACTTCACTGATAGTTTGATCATTATTCAGTGTCTTCTGTTAAACCATTTTTATGTGCAACTGAATAAATATATTTCTATATAGACTTAAATTTCATGTCCTTATAGCATTGTAAAATTTGTTTCCTAATTGCCGAATTTTGATTATGTTTTACGTGTAGCTTTTGTTTGTGGAAAGTGAGCCAAATCGTGTATGAATGAATGTATGATTACTGTATTCTGCGGCTGTAGTAGTAGAAACATCCTACAGCTGCAATCAGTCCTTCACTTTTGCCCAGTATAATTAGTATAATTAAGCAAACAATGAAATTGAGCTAAACACAAAACGTTACTGTAGAGTTTTTCCCAAGACCACACTGACCATTGACCTTTTGACCCCGAAGGACATTGTGTCATGCTCTCTCAGTATAAGGAAGCGTGTATTCTGCGGCTGTAGTAGTAGAAACATCCTACAGCTGCAATCAGTCCTTCGCTTTTGCCCACTGTGTCTTGTCCTCAGCCGAAATCCTTAGCTTCCTCAGGTCCATTCTTGACTTGAGGGTACCGAGTTCTGCTTTCTTGAGGTCACCTCGTAGCACACTTAGCAGATTTATGCAATGACATCCTCTCCTGGCTTTGTATTTGCTGGCTCCTAGTAGGGAGAATTCCAAGGCACTGTGTGCTGGTGTCTTCTGACATCCTTAGCACATGACCAAACATAGACCATCTTTGCTGGTCGACTTTACAGACAGCGGCGACATATTACATATCTTGTATAGTGCATCATTGGAAATTATGCTGTCTGGCCATCTGTGTCCAGTGATGGTGCGTAGGTGTTTGCATTGGCAGGCATCGAGCTTGTCTAGAGCTGCCTTTGAAGCTGCCCAGCTGCTACAGTTATACAGTATCAAGGATACGCAGGTTGCATTGTGTAAACGTAGCCTTTTTATCAAGGGCATCTTTGAACTACGAATCGATAGCTTCCATAAGGACTGGAAAGCTATGTTCCCCATGACGCAGTGTGCAGCAGTACTGCAAAGCAGTGAGCCCAGGATTTTACTTTTCCTCCATGGTTCACTGCCACAAAGTGAATCGTCATTTTCTTTAGTTTCATGCTTTGTAGATAGGTATATGTGGGTGAACTCTGTTTTGGATTCATTCGTAGAGATTCTCAATTTTTAGTATGCTTGCAACTATTGGGAGAAGTTCGTCAAAGGGCTTCTTTTCCTTGTCTATGAAGTCGTCGGCATATTCCATCTCTAGCGGCATACCCAGTATTGTAAATTATAATGTCAGGATCTGTATAACTTGATTCCACACATTCAGCATAATAGAAGAGGCCCAAGGAGCCTGTATCGCTCACGTGGAACATAGGCATTTCAACTAGAAATACCATCGCCTATAAGCAGAACCCTAAGGTTTGTACAGAACGGCAACAAGAACAAGAATTCCGCGGAATTAAATGTCTCACCTGTCTCTTGTTTGTCAGTGGCATTGACCTAACATTGACCTTTGACCTTGTGACCTCAGTATCATCATGCTGCTTTTTAACAGTATAGGCAACCACATAGCGAAGTTTAGTTGCAATAGGATTAACTAATCGTGAAATATAAGCTTATAAGTTTTGCTCAGCACAAATACTTAACATTATTGACTCACTCGCCGGAAAAGTGACACATGTCTCGTTTTCTGCTTCGCAGGCGAGAACAAGATTACATCCTCCCTAATTTGGTTAAAATCTGTCCAGTGGTTGACTCTGTTTCTCACAAACTGAGCAGCTCATTAACATGAAGGACTCTGTTTCTCACAAACTGAGCGGCTGGTTAAACCAACTGATAAATTGTACAGGTGTCATGACCCATTGGCATGGTGATGGTCGGTGTTAATGGTACATGATCCCATTGCAAGTTATTTGTGTTGCTATTGGGGGCAACAAATGGTTGCCCTATTAAAACACAGCCCTCCACAAATCGACAGTTTAGACACAATTTCTCAATGTCCCTCATCTTGGGCGGTTATCCTTCAAAAGTGTAAATAAGATACATTAGATATCAATATATAACAATGGTATTATATAACTGAATTACTGTTCACAGACAAAGATACTGCTGCTCGGAAGCATCCACTGTCATGATAGAGGGTCTCTAACAATCTCCTTCAGGATTAATGCCCAGGCATTGCTTCAGGAGGCAAAGGCTATCGGACAACCTTAATCGTGACAGTGGATGCTTTGAAGCTGGAGGTTGCTAATGTAACCCAAAACATAAGATCAGATGTTGCCTCTTATGTAAATTTGCCAAATGATTATTTGTCAAAACAAAGTTTTTGAAAACTAGCATTATGAGTTCAGTTGTGTGTGTGTTAATTGTTGTTTACTAGTTACATCTATTAAACATAGTTAGCAGACACACAGATAACTCATCCTGCCAGCCACTAAAGTATTCAGAGTTACCTCCCTTGTAAGACGGGGTTCATGCACTAACCATCACAGAATGATGCAGGGTACCAGGTTCAGTTTTAAAGCAACATTCCAATGGAATGATGCTTATGCATAATGCTCTACACAATATTGCCTTATTAGGAAGTTGAATGTCTGCTCGATCAGACCACTACTATGCAAGAAGCACATGACCAGTTAACATCCAATCAATGCGTTATTATAAAATTCCAGAGGCTGAGGTAATGCAATGCAATTAGCTCTGGCATAGCAGGCACAAGTTTCATTCTTTGTCTAAGTTTCATATGCAGCAGCCGAAGTTTCTCAATGCTCTAAATTGTTCAAAAAATATTTGTAACTTCCGCACATGCTCATTGAGGATGTTTTCTTGGGTAACCCAAACAAATATCCAAACTTATTCGGTTATTAGCTGCTGCACATGTGCAGTGTTTGTTGTATATTTGGGTATACCCAAAATTAGTTTTGGTTATTTTGGGGTCTCCTGTCTTACATGTAGTGCACATCTGTGATCAAAACGTGATTTCTAGGATGGACCTGGTCATACCAAGGTGGAATACCCAATTCAGTTGTTTTTTACATGTTGCACATTCGTGAGCGCATATACCAGTTAGGGTTATGTCTTTAGGGAACTCGTATGTTGAGTTATTTGTGCAGATGTGCACTTTAGAAAGTGTTACTAACATTCCCAATATGTGGAGAATGTAGACAGGCTCAGCAATGTCATGCATGGACTGGCCACCCGGCTTGACAATCAAATGTCATTTCCCATCAATCCACCCATGAGGACCTCACTGGACAGAACACTGTTCACAAAGAAAAGACAACTTCTTTCACATATTTTGGGAAAGATTAAACCTTCTCGCTTTGGAGGAAGGAATCCTTGATCCAACCATTGGATTATCCCGACACAAACAAACACCTCAGATTTACAGGGTCATCCGATCCCATAGTCAACATTTAAATCTACTCGTCTGTGTCATGGAACATGTTTCATTATGCATTATACAGGTCTTAAGAGGGGGCCTCAATGTGTACACCCAAACACCTCCAATCGGGAGAAAAACAAAGCATAGTGGATCCATCAAACACCACATTATGGAACCTCTCTGCCCAAACTTATTAGATGAGGGCTCCCATATTCCCCTATACCCATGTTTTAATTGCTTCCTGTATAGTTGTCTTGAAATTGAGACACTGGGATTTCAAGAGTCAAAGGTCATTTATTGTCAGCAACAGTAAAATCCACAAACTACAGAGTGTCCAAACTTAAAAGCTGGAGTGAATGACATGGAGAGACGGCACAGAACTAAGACGACAAGAGACTAAACGATGAGTGAGATGCTGGGGGTACAATGTAACCCGATGATAACATATGAAAGATTGTATTTATTGTGCTGATAAGCTGAATTTGTATTTAACATGTTTACCTTAAATATGATTTTATATACAGAATTTATAGCATAAACAAAAAAATGGACACTTCATATGCTTACAAATATGTTATATACAATAAAATATATTCGTTCACACATGTATTTCACTAACAATTTCACTGGAGAGAAAGTTAGGCTTGCACGATTACGTGATTAAATTGAAAATGACAGTAACTATTTAAATCGCGAATTTAAATGATTATAATTTTAATAATCAAACAACAGGCCCAATGGGCCTGTATCGCTCACCTGGCATTTCAACTAATCTTACTTAAGTTTTACATCCATCAGTGTCACTTCCAATGACTCAGTCAAATGGTTTAGTTTTCGAGATATTGACAACAATCTCTGGACTGTTATTTTTGCATTAGTGATTTTGAACAATGGCGGCTTAGCCACCAACAACTTTCAGTCCAATTGTTTTCAAAATATTTATCAGGTTCAGAGATATAACCTTTGGAATATGTCATCTGCAAAAACTCAGTCAGACGGTTACCAGAGGTTTAAATACAATTGAAGAAAATGGTCTCTAAAGGCAGGTAGGTGGTCTTTATAGCAGGTTACTCCCCACCACCACACAAACCATTTAACACATGCGCATCTGGCTGAATCACCAAGTTAGCAGTAGGGTGAGCTGGAGTTGATTTAAAAAATAATTTGACTAATGCAGCAACAACTTTCAATCAAATACATTTAAAAATATTTTTAAGAGCATAGATGTCAGAGCACATAATACATATCTTAAATATTTCGGCAGTATTGGAAAGGTTAATCTGTTAATTGGAATTTAATATCTAGTTTGGCAATAAAATCTGACATGGTGATAAATCAATGGACGGTGGGAACAAACCTGTATTTGCCCTATGAAAGTGAGACTGCAAATATTTAAGGAGTGATAACTCTGGCATTTGACATCCTATCAGTTTCATTTTCACAACACAGATATTAGATGCCGACATTAACATTGTGATCAAGTTTGGTGTCAATCCATCAAGAAATAACAAAATGAGCCGCCATTGTTGGTGACGGACAGACAGATGGATGGACGGACATACAGAAGGCGGATGGGGTCATCGCTATACGACAGCTGACTGACAAGTAAGCGGAGTTAAGAAAACCAATTTCGGCTTCAAAATCCATCAAATAAAAAGATTGAATATGGCAGCCAAACACGCTAAAATTTGATTGGTCCATGACGGCCATGTTTTTTACCTATCAACTTCCCATGAACAAAATTTAACGACCCTTCGTCCATAATCATATCCCCAAAATTTCAGCCCGATCCGTTCAGCGGTTCTGCAGAATGTCGTTTTCACGAAAACTAGGTCATCCAAGATGGCCACCAAACCATTTGGCCAATCAAGTTCCTTCGAACAAATTTGGTTCAGCTCTTGCCCTATATGATATTTCGTGAGTTTTGAATCGATCCACTAAGCGGTTTCGGAGAAGATTTTTAAAGCCATTTCCTAAAATCGGCCCAAAATCCAAGATGGCCACCGGCCAAATTGGCCTATCGACTTTGTTTGAACAAACTTGGATCCCTATGCCCTAAGGATACTTCCTGCCAAATATAATTGAAATCGGCCCAGTGGTTCTTGAGAACTCGTTTAAAGAAAAGTTGATGGATGCCGGACAGACGATGGACGGTCGCCATAGCATAAGCTCACTTGGCCATTCTGGCCAGGTGAGCTAATAATTGTGAATAATTCCTATTTCATAAAATATTTAAAGTGATCGGTCACGAAAGTTGACATTTTTCTCAGCGGATCTATGTCCAAGCCAAGAAAACTATTTTTGAAAAATGTATCACTGGAATGACACTGAAAATGTATCACTGGAATGACGGGCTCGAGTACCAGGCCAGGCATTCCAGTGATACATTAAAAAAAAAAAGTTTTCTTGGCCTGCAAATGGGCCTTTTTAACACCATTGCAGCTTTTGTCATTGGTATGTCTTTGTTGTTTAGTCTCAGTAATTTGTAGGGAGGTTGATTAATCGAGTAATCACGATAATCCATCACAATCATTCAAAGCAATAATCGCACAAGCCTAGATAAAATACATGAGCAGTGTGCTATAAAATAGTAATGTCCTATAACGCAGTAACATGACAGTGTATTATATTGAGGCAAATGTTCATTTAACATGTCAGTGTATGCATACACTAGTAGTGCCTTGGTGTGTAGCGTAACCCCTAAGGGGCCAAAACTGCTCAAGAAAATGTTAATCTTTGTTTAGTGAATGTTCACTTGCAAGCCAAGAAAACGCTATTTTTGAAATCTTATCACTGAAATGACTGGCTCGTATAGCGAGCTAGGCATTCCAGTGCTAAGATTTCAAAAAATGTCTTATTGGCCTGCAAATGGACATTATTCAAGACCCCTGCTTAAGCCATTTTTAGCAGCTGGAGCACTAAATAGCTGATTGAATCAGGCCTAATAGACAGAAGCGGATGCATACTAATCTGAGTAGGTGTCCTTGTTCTCAGTATTCGTTGCAAACGATTGATTCGATGAACATGGCTCAAATAAGATTTAGAACCTGCCTAGTCCGATATATAAGGGGAAATTTGACGTAACAACTTGCTAAAAGATTGAGTGCTGTTGTTATTACCAGAACTCAGATTTTTTCTAGTCTAATGTGGTTGTCTTAATTGCTTGCATAGGTTTTAACTATTATTCTCACACATTTCTGGTCATAATAATATGACACTTCACTTGTATCCAGAGCAAACTAACGATGAGTAAGTAATGGACTCAAATTTGAACCGGCTGCCAGTGATGTCAAAAGGTTAGAGTACTGGCGTTAGAGAATATTGGTGTACCAATTTTCATGCTTTAATACTTTGGAGTCTGTCAACACCTTACGATCATAATTATTAAGACCTAAAGATAAACTGACCACAGATGAACGCTCTGGAATCATCTACAAGATCAAATGTGAGGGGACATATATAGGCGAAACAAAAAGGCCTCTCAGCACCAGAGTAAAAGAACATCTTAAAATCAATTCCAACTAGGCTTTGGGAGAACGCACAGAAACCACTGGCCATAACATCCCCGCCAGCAGTGCATCGGTCATCAACATCGAGACCAACTTGTTCAAACGAAAAGTCAGAGGCCATCAAATTCTACAAACACCAATCAACTAGTTTGTTTCAAAATATTCAACAGCTACTGTATAGCTAGTTACCTTGAGGTTTTGATTCTGGGAATTCAAGTATCAGAATTTCAAACTGAATCCAAAACATGTAACAAAGGTGATGGAGCATAACTAGAAATGAGCAAGGCATAGCCAGTAATGGACCCCGCCATTGTTTTATAATTAGTCAAATCCTCCAGTTCACACTTCAGTCAATGTGCTCACTAGATAAAATATAGTATTTGTATCATTACAATCAGAAATACATGTATCACTACCATCCTTTAACACTCGAATTTGCTCAAGAAAATTTCAATTTTCTCAATAGAAAATGTCCATTTGCAGACCAAGTGAAGACTATTTTTGAAAATTTACCACTGGAATGACTGGCTCTGTTATCAAGCCAGTTATTTCAGTTGAAAATTTACAAAAATATTCTCTTGGTCTGCAAATAGACATTTCTCATGACCACTGCACGGGCCGTTTTTGACTGATATGAGTGTTAGTGTTTTCAATGGTTGATTTGCCAAAAGATTTTAATTTTTGCTTGGTGAATGTCCATTTGCAAGCCAAGAGTAATTTTGCAAGCTTAACAATGGAATTACTGGCTCGTTTATCGTGCCTTCTTGGGATGCAAACGGGTAATTCTCAAAATGAGTGCAAAGGCTGATTTTGGCCAACTTGATCATTAAAAAATTAAGACAAAATCTTATACATTGATGGTTGCAAGGTTAGTGAATGGGGTAAACAATAGTCACCGTTTTCCTCAGCATAACTAGTTGAAAAGGACTCCATCACAACTCTGCTGTACCCCGATCCACAGAAATTTTTTTTTTCTAGATATTTAGTGTAATTGGTGGTTAATAGTCAATATATGTTTTAACACTCATATCAGCCAAAAACCTCTTCTGCAGTGGTTTTGAGAAATGTTTATTTGCAGATCAATTCTGGGGTTAAAAGCTAAGTTAAACTCTTATCGAAATAGATGTTTTTGACCTCATGGCGGCCCAATTGAAAAATATATCAATGATGTGGTTATTGGACAAATTTTTCCTTGTTTTTGACTTGTCAAAATCCATATATAACTTTAGATTATAGATTTTGGATCGTCTATCACTGGCTTTCCACTGCTATGGGTTAAACAACTGTACCTACATACAGAATACAGGTTTGATATTACCATTCCAATCACATGACTATGCCTTATAAATCAAAGCTGTTAAAAATAAATGGCCCAAGGGCCATAGTGCTCACCTAGCTGATGAGGAACTGTAAACATGTTCACATTAATTAATGCACAACAAGTATAACTGTTGCCATAGACCAATGGGGCTACCGGTCCTTATCATTATTGACCAAAGAGGCAATCATCATTACCACTAATGACTAACAACACAAGTGTCACTGACACTAATAACCAATGGGACAGGCACCATTTGTCAATGGAACAAGCATAACTGATACCACTGACCAATGGAACCATGGTCATTGACCTTATTGAGCAATGAGTAAATTTACTAAAGGGGTAAACACAACTGATGCTGCTGACCAACAAAAGCACATGTTCCTGACATTATTGCCCAATGACACAAGAGTTACAGACAAAATTAATCAATGGATAAAGTCTTCATTGAACCTGAGTTACAGCCCTTGTTTAAGCGTGCAGGCTCTTTATATTCATAGTCCAAATAGATATTTGTCTGTACTAAGGTTTTAATCCATCAACAATTGACGAAATAGAAATGAAATAGAGTTATGGCCCTTGTTTAAAGGTGTGGCCTCTACATTCATAGCTCAAATAAATTATTTGACTGAAGAACAGATTTGTTAAATTTGATTTGAGATATGGCCCTTGTTTAAGAGTGAGGTCACGTCATATTCATAGCTTGAGTAGATGAATAGATGTTGCATAAAGGTCGGCCAAATTTATTTATAATCCATTGATAAATGATAAGATGTGCCACAAATATATTTTACCCATAGGCTTCAATACTTGAAAATATAGCAAGGGCTACAACTCTGCTATTTGTGGTAGTGGCCACCTAATATCGATAACCACAAATCTTAAAGGAACATATCTGCCAAATTTGGTTTTAATCCATGACAGACACACAGCTAGACAAATCATGATTGTATAAGCTCACCTAGGTGAGCTCAAGTGCTCAGCAATTTTGTTGAAATCTCATAGCGCAGTTCTGCCTCGCATCGTGTCCATAGAGTTCAGATTCGCTATATATATAGCAAGCCACATCTTTACAGCCACAGCTGATTGATATTTTTGGATAAATAAAAATGTTTGATTTAATCACCCATTTGTGCTCCCAGTACATATGCTATTTATAACACTATATGAAATGATTAAATCGCCTAAATAACAAATGCGAGAAGCTATAGATGTGACATAAACAATTTTGTCATGAATACAACAAATTTGAGACAGGAACAAACCGACTTATACTAGTTACGCAGACAGGCACAAACTGACTTATACTAGTTACAAGTTACGAGTCGCAAATAAAAACCATCCAATAAAGAAGAAT